>JAWNPU010000049.1:430000-437500 GCA_035047325.1 Drosophila vallismaia
CGGTACCCATGTCCGAAATGAACGTCTTCATTGGACCGTACTTTAGTATAAAATTTTCGAATATAGCTTTTGCGACAGTGTTTGCGCTCTTATTCGCAACAGGTATGGTTACTAGATACTTCGTCAAATCACATATTAGTGTGACGATGTATTCGTTGCCATATTCTGATTTCGGTAGTGGACCAACTGTGTCCACTATCACTATATCAAAAGCATTTGTTGGGGTTTCTGTGTGAGTCATTGGGGTCTTTGTATGTGTCGTTGTTTTTGACATTTGGCATTTATGACATCTACGTATGTACTCTTTTATATGACGAGTCATATTTTTCCAATAATAGTGTCTTTTTATTTTCGCTAGCGTTCTTGTAATGCCTGTATGACCTCCCTGAATTGGATCTTCATGATATGTAGACAGTATCGATTGTATCTCTTTTTCAGTTTTTATAATGGTCACCGGCTGGAGTAGCGCTACTCTTAATGATTTCAATTTTATATTGCCCATATTTTTGAAATTATCTATTGAAATGGTTTCAAAGATTTTTTCACTCGGTGCCAATTTGAGTTGGCTGATTTTTAGTATACCGGCTTGCATTTCAAGCCTTTGGAAGAACTGACCTAAATCAAAAATTCCATTGGTATATAAATCGTCAACATCAATTCTTGCAATAACTTTATTTCCTCGTTTTAGTAAACAAATAGATTCAGTTATTCGCAAGGTCACTACTTTCCGTACTTCATCATTTGTTATGACTTCGTGTACGTTGGGCTTAGATACATTTTGGATACTTTGCCTAGGCAATAGTTCCTTATTTGTTACTGTACAGTTTTCTTGTCTACTTTGTTGCCTGGTAGTGACTTTCAGGACTTTATGTTGCATGTCTTTGAGTTCCTTTATATTTATACGTGAGAGTGCGTCTGCTACAAAATTATCTTTCCCCCTTAGGTATTCTACTGTGAAGTCGTATTCTTCAAGCTCTAGCCGCATGCGAGTTAATTTAGAACTGGGATTAGTCATAGAAAATAGGTACGTTAATGGTCTGTGGTCCGTTTTAATGGTGAAATGTTTGCCATAAATGTATGGTCTAAAATGGGTAATTGCCCAATGAATTGCCGCTAGTTCTTGTTCCGTTGTACTCTTATTGCTTTCTCCTTTTGTAAATGAACGTGATGCATAAGCTATTGGGAGCTGAATCCCGTTACGGTTCTGAGTTAGAACCGCTCCGCAAGCTTGTTTACTAGCATCCGTTATAATGCAAAATTCTTTGCGAAAATCAGGATATTGTAATAGAGTGGGGTGCATAAGATTTTCTTTAAGGTATTCGAATGCGTTCTGGCATTCGCTTGACCATTCAAAAGGGACATTCTTTTTACATAATCTAGTTATGTGCCGTGAATAGTCGGCGAAGTTCCTTATAAATCGACGATAATAGTTGCAGAATGCTATAAATCGTCTTGCACTGTCCGCATCATGAGGGACAGGATAATTTTTGATGACGTCATATTTCTTGTCATCTGGCAATACTCCTTTGTCTGTGCATTTGTGACCTAGGAATGTCACTTCGTGCATGAAAAATAAACATTTTTCTGGATGCAACTTTAGGTTATATTTCCTACATACATTAAAAACGTCAGTTAAGTTTTTAATCATGTGTTTTTCGGAACATCCTATCACCATTAAGTCATCCATGTAAAGGAATGCCTGAGAGGGTTCTAATCCCGAGAATGATATAGTCATCATCCTCTGAAATGAATTTGGTGCTATTTTAAGACCAAATGGTAATCGCGTGATACGATATGAGCCATTGCTCGTTGAAAAAGATGTTATATTCCTAGAGTTTTCCTCAAGTTCTATTTGGTGGAAACCTGACATCAAGTCAAGGCATGAAAAGTATTTAGCTCGACCTAGTTGATCTCAAATGTCATCAATTCTAGGGAGTGGAAATTTGTCAGAAAGAAGTTTTTTGTTTATTTGACGATAGTCAATTACTAATCGCCATTTTTTCTCTTGTGAATTTGGTAATGATTTTTTTTTTGGAACTAGCAAGAGTGGGCTGTTATACTCAGATACAGACGGTTCGACGATTTTGTCGCTTATTAATTTCCCTACTTGTTTTTGAATTTCCTCAATATGGCTATGCGGGCTTCTATAGTTTTTTATATAAATGGGTTCATCATCTTTAAGTCTTAATGTTTGTTTATAAAAATTATTTGTTGATATTAGTTCGGTTTCCAGTCCGAACACATCACTATACTGTGTGCATAATTCTGTTAATTGATTTTTAAATTGGTCTGGAAAATTTTTCTTTAGTTTTGGGAGTATTTGTTCGCTTCTATTTCCAGTGTCGGTATTATGAATGTCATAATCTTTTAGATTTTCATATTGTATTTTATTTACTTTGACCACTTGGTCGAAATTAGTTGTATTTAGAAGTCGAACGTATACATGTTTGGATGCTGCTATTGTATTTGCAACATAAATCCCATTGTGTATTTCTTGATTAGGAACAAATATGAAATCATTTACAACATTAATGTCTATTTTCCGAATAACTTGTGATCTGGCTGGCAGAAGAACTGTATTGTTGCCAGCGCTATATGTTATCGGAACATATATTGGATAATTTAAATTTTGGGGTCTAATTATAAACCAGTCTTCACTTGGTTTGAAATCTAGTTGACAATTGAATTTCTTTATAAAATCAATGCCTATTATTCCATCACATGGTATTGCAAAATTGGGGTTTACCAAATGAAATTCATGTGGAATAATATATTTTGTTGATTGGAGTTCTATTAAGGTTGTTCCTTGAGACTTTATCACACCTTGGCCTATGCCTTCGATGTTTATTATTTTTTCATTTTGAATTATGAAGTTATCAGAATTTACTTTCAAAAGTGAGATATCTGCACCAGTATCTATGAGAAATGTTAGTTTATTTTCAGTTGAATGATTATAGAAGGTTACGAATATATTAAGACTATAATTGATGGAATGAACTTTTACATTTATTGGTTGTTTCCTAAAGGGTTCTGTTAGTTTTCCGACGTATTTTGCGCGATTCTCACACTGCTATTATTATTATTACCATGGTTGTAGTTTCCGCGGCCTCTCCCTTGGTTTTGGCCTCGTCTACCTCCACGGTTATTATAGTTATTATTATTGCTGTTATTGCTGCCTCGGTTTACAGTGGTAGTTATTTCTTCCACGATTATAACCCCGGGCGCCTCTATTATAATTATTTGCACCTCGTCGATAATAGAGTACAGTGTTACTTTGACCTGTTATCTCTGTGCAACTGTTTACAAATTTGGAGATGGCATCATTCATGTTTGTGAATGTGCCTGCTTGCATGATAAGTTTTACCTTATCAATGGAGCAATTCTGTGTCATTGCTTTTACAGCTGTTGTAGTGCTGTATTTATTTGCTAAGGATTGGCTGAGACCTTCACCGATATAGGCACCTTCAAGGGCCTTTGTCAGTTTCTCCACCTCTTGGGTGTATTGGTTAGCTGATTTATTTCTCTGTTGTAGATTCAGAAGCTTGGCAGATATCACTTCTACCGATTCTCCTTTTACTGCACTTGACAGTTGGGTAATGATTGCAGCAATCGTCTGCTCATTACTTATAAGGTTTCTTACATGGCCTTTAAGTTTAGTTTTTATTAGGCTTATTGCTGTCGCTTCATGTGTGCTCTTTAAACTATCTAGTAGACCTAGAGCATCCAAAAAACTTTGTAGATTTTCTGGTTTACCATCAAACTCTGGTATCAGAGATGTGGCTAGCCTGATAAATTCTATCACTGTCTGTGCCATTTCAGAAATTGTTATTGGTTCAGATTTAAATTCAATTCGGTCGCTTCCTTCTAGCGTTTCAATGTCACTATCGGACTCAGCGCCGCTTGATTGAACAGATTCGTCTAGTTCTTTGAACTGGTCTGTGTTGAATTCAACCAATTGACTTAGACTTTCTGGTACATCTATCAAAATATGCCTTCTTTTTCTGATGTTATTTAATCTTGTGTTTAGGGATTTTATAACCCTTAAACATTTGTTATTATGTTCAGATGTGAGCCTATTTGCATATTTATTTACTAATGTAACTATATTATTATATTCTCCTACCAATATCTCTATATGATTTTTCAAAGTTTCTGATTTTATTACTGCGTCTCTATTGATACATTTTTATAAGACTTATCGAACCTGAAACGAAATTCGTCTATTCGTATCGCTATTTCGCTCCATTCCATTCTTGTCGTTAAAAAAAGTTTTTATTAGCTCTTCTTTTATTAAATCTGGTCTAAACGATTTGCCCTATTCATATAACGTCTTTTGATGATCTTGTTGCTTAACATAAATTGTAGCAGAAATTGTAGAAGTAGTACTGATTGTAATGATCAGCAATAAGATCCACAACGCATTTATATCGTCTGTGTGATCTATAATTTTTACGTTATTAACTACGTTGGCAGTATTGTCCTTTGCCTCACTAGAATCGCTAAACCATCCCATTTTTTTTTGTTTATTTTCAATGAAACGTTTTTTTTTTCTATTTATGAGTTTTTTCTCATTATTATGATATTAATTTATTCTTCTAGAAAATCAAAAATAAAAAAAATGTTTACGTTTAGTGAAGATAAGAATTGTTATATTCTGTCATTAAAAAAAAATTTTTGCAGCTGAATATATATATATATACTCAGTAGAGGAGACGTGGAAATATTAGTTGTTAATAAATGTGGTTGGCTCACATATTTGTTTACAATATATAAAAAAAATTCTCCAACCGCATTGTTAGTAAAAAGCCTAACAGATATTAGTGGTTTTCAAGCAGCGGTTTCCCGCATCGGCTTGGGTTTAGAAATTAAAATTAAGGCAAATTGGGGCATTGGCATTTATTTATGCAGCCCGTTTGCGTTGTTTCGCACCTTGCGAAATCTTGCTTTCGATGTCCTCAAGACGCTCTTTGTAGCGTTGTCGGGATGCCTCGTCTCTGGCCAACTGGGTCATTTCCTTAACCAGTCGGCGTTGTCTAAGTAGCTTTACCCTTTTTCCGGAGCGTTTGTGCTTCTTTGGTTCCTTCCTTTCCTGCCTTGCCCGGTTCTCAGCTATTGTGAGTGGGCGTGGTCCATCTGCAGGATTTTGCTGCAGAGCTTCTTCCAACGTTGGCAAGTCCCTTTGTGTCGTGGGCTGCGCGTTTGAGAATTGTGGCTCTTCCGCCATCAATTATTATGTTTTATATTGTCATATTTATTTATTAATTTATTTAGTTTATAGTCGAACTAAGATCAGTCGACTCTAATTATTGGCACAACACTTTAAAGTATTTTGTGTGCGTCCTGCAAAAGTCCTGTGATCGATCCTGAGTCCTGTCACGGTCGCCATATGAAGGGTGATAGTTGATTAAAGTAATTTGTAAAGGAAAAGAAGAGCCTCTGCTCCGTTTGAGGTTCTTTATTTGAATAATCAAAGTGTGCTGAAGTTGGGTTCAGCTAACCCGCACATACATTGCTTATATCTATGTATTCTTACTTACATTTATACATATACATATGTATGCAGAAGGCATTGACCACTTGAGCTGCAAAGTGCATGCTCAGCATTCCCACGCTCCGCGATCGGCTTATGTATAAGCGTTAGATCGTATTACTGGGGCGCTGGAGTGCTTACGTAGTTTTTGGTGGTCTTTTTGTTTTGTATATTTGTATATTTATATTTATTATGACAAAGTGTCACAATGTATTGACGCTAAGTTATACCCAATCATTTATTGTATTTTTAGGGTAGATTAGTCCAATATGCTACATGTCTATCTGTCTATCTGTCTATCTGTCTATCTGTCTATCTGTCTATCTGTCTATCTGTCTATCTGTCTGTCTATCTGTCTGTCTATCTGTCTATCTGTCTATCTGTGCTTCTGTCTATATGTCTATCTGTCTATCTGTCTATCTGTCTATCTGTCTATCTGTCTATCTGTCTATCTGTCTGTCTATCTGTCTATCTGTCTATCTGTGCTTCTGTCTATATGTCTATCTGTCTATCTGTATATATGTCTATCTGTCTATGTCTATCTGTCTATGTCCATCAGTCTATGTCTTTCTGTCTATCTGTCTATATGTCTATCTGTCTATCTGTCTATCTGTCTATCTGTCTATCTGTCTATCTGTCTATCTGTCTATCTGTCTATCTGTCTATCTGTCTATCTGTCTATCTGTCTATCTGTCTATCTGTCTATCTGTGTATCTGTCTATCTGTCTATCTGTGTATCTGTCTATCTGTCTATATGTCTATATGTCTATATGTCTATCTGTCTATCTGTCTATCTGTCTATCTGTCTATCTGTCTATCTGTCTATCTGTCTATCTGTCTATCTGTCTATCTGTCTATCTGTCTATCTATCTATCTTTCTATCTGTCTGCCTATCTGTCTATAGTCTATCTCTCTGTCTATCTGTCCTTCTATCTGTCTATCTATCTATCTGTCTATCTGTCTATCTATCTATCTGTCTATCTGTCTATCTGTCTATGTGTCTATCTGCCTATCTGTCCATCTGCCTATCTATCTATTTGTCTATCTGTCTGGCTATCTGTCTGTCTATCTGTCTATCTGTCCATCTGTCTATGTGTCTATCTATCTATCTGTCTATCTGTGTATCTGTCTATCTGTCTATCTGTCTATCTGTCTATCTGTCTATCTGTCTATCTGTCTATCTGTCTATCTGTCTATCTGTCTATCTGTCTATCTGTCTATCTGTCTATCTGTCTATCTGTCTATCTGTGTATCTGTGTATCTGTGTATCTGTCTATCTGTCTATCTGTCTATCTGTCTATCTGTCTATCTGTCTATCTGTCTATATGTCTATCTGTCTATCTGTCTATCTGTCTATCTGTCTATCTGTCTATCTGTCTATCTGTCTATCTGTCTATCTGTCTATCTGTCTATCTGTCTATCTGTCTATCTGTCTATCTGTCTGTCTGTCTATCTGTCTATCTATCTATCTTTCTATCTGTCTGCCTATCTGTCTATCTATCTATCTGTCTATCTGTCTGTCTTTCTATCTGTCTATCTATCTATCTGTCTATCTGTGTATATGCTTATCTGTCTATCTGGCTATCTGTCTATGTGTCTATCTGTCTATCTGTCCATCTGCCTATCTATCTATCTGTCTATCTATCTATCTGCCTATCTATCTATCTATCTGTCTATATGTCTATATGTATATTTGTCTATCTGTCTATCTGTCTATCTGTCTATCTGTCTATCTGTCTATCTGTCTATCTGTCTATCTGTCTATCTGTCTATCTGTCTATCTGTCTCTCTGTCTATCTGTCTATCTGTCTATCTGGCTATCTGTCTATCTGTCTATCTATCTATCTGTATATCTGTGCTTCTGTCTATCTGATTATCTGTCTACCTGTCTATCTGATTATCTGATTATCTGTCTATCTGTCTATCTGTATATCTGTATATCTGTCTATCTGTCTATCTGTCTATCTGTC
>JAWNPU010000049.1:447500-452500 GCA_035047325.1 Drosophila vallismaia
TATCTATTTCGTCTCTTCTATCTTCTATCTATCTCTTCTCTTCTACTTGTCTATTTTTCTCTCTATTGTCTCTTTTTCTCTCTCTTCTCTCGTCTTTTCGTCTATCTTCTTCTATCTATCGTCTTCTTCTATCTATCTTGTTATTCTATGTCTATCTATTTCTATTTTCTTCTTGTCTATTCTGTCTATTGTTATCTGTCTATCTATCGTCTATCTTCTTCTATCTATCTGTCTATCTATCGTTATCTTCTCTATCTCATCTATATCTACTATCTTTTGTCTATTCTGTCTATCTTCTTCTATCTTCTGTCTATCTTCTGTCTATTTGTCTATCTGTCTGTCTATCTATCTATCTTTTCTGTTATTGTCTATCTATCTTCTATCTATCTATCATCTATCTATCTATCTGTCTATTCTATCTATCTATTGTCTATCGTCTATCTATCTGTCTATCTCTATCTTCTATCTATCTATTGTCTTCTATCTATCTATCTATCTTCTATCTATCTTTTATTGTTGTTTGTTGTACTGTTTGTCTATTGTCTTTATCTATCTGTCTTCTTCTATCTATTTCGTCTATTTCTCTATCTATCGTCTATCTTCTATCTATCTTCTGTCTTCTTCTATCTATTCTCATCTGTCTGTCTATCTTCTGTCTATCTATCTGTCTATCTGTCTTCTATCTATCTCTATCTATCTGTCTATCTATCTATCTTCTGTTATCTATCTCTGTCTATCTATCTCTATCTATCTGTCTTCTATCTATCTGTCTATCTGTCTATCTATCTATCTATCTATCTGTCTGTCTGTCTATCTGTCTATCGTCTATCTGTCTGTCTGTCTATTGTCTTCTGTCTATCTATCTGTCTGTCTATCGTCTGTGTATTGTTATTGTTTATTTTCTCATCATTTTTTTCTTTGTTTCTATTTTTCTATTGTCTATTTTTATTTTCTTTCTTCTATCTTTCTATTAATCTTCTTCGTCTATTTTCTATCTTCTGTCTATCTATCTGTCTATCTGTCTGTCTATCTATCTGTCTATCTGTTTCTTCTTGTTACTGTTTTTTTATTTTATTTTATATTTTATTATTTTTTATTTTTATTTTTTTTTTTTTTCTTTTTATCTTTTATCTATTCTATTATCTATTATGTTCTTCTTCTATCTATTCTAGTTTTTTCTATCTATATCTATCTATCTGTCTATCTATCTTCTATCTTGTCTGTTGTCTTCTACTGTCGTCTATCATCTGTCTATCTGTTGTCTATCTGTCTTCTGTCTATCTGTATTATTTTTCTTTCTTTCTTTTCTATCGTTTTTTGTCTATTCTCTATCTTCGTCTATTTTGTCTCTTCTGTTTTTTTCTGTCTATTGTCTCTATTTCTGTCTATCTGTCTGTCTATGTCTATTTTCTATCTGTCTGTCTTCTGTCTGTCTATCGTCTATTGTCTTCTATCTGTCTGTCTTCTGTCTGTCTATCTGTCTGTCTTCTGTCTATCTATCTGTCTATCTATCTGTCTATCTTTTTTTCTTTTTTTTCGTCTATTTTATTGTTTTTTTCATGTTTATGTTTTCGTCTATCTTTATCTCATCTATCTCTCTATCTTCTATCTATCTCTATCTTCTCTATCTATCCTATCTATCTCTACATCTTTATTGTCTATCTATCTTCTTCTATCTATCTTCTATCTATCGTTTTCTCATTGTCTGTCTATTCTGTCTATCTGTCTGTCTATTTCTGTTGTTATTGTTTCTATCTTCTGTCTATCTGTCTATCTATCTGTCTATCTATCTTGTCTATCTATCTGTCTATCTTCTGTCTATCTATCTGTCTATCTGTTGTCTGTCTATCTGTCTGTCTATCTGTCTGTCTATCTGTCTGTCTATCTGTCTGTCTATTTGTCATCTGTCTATCTATCTGTCTGTCTGTCTGTTCTGTAAAGAAGTTGCGTGTTAGGTTGTTGTTAGGTTGGTTATGTTGTTTCTGTTATTTCTGTCTATCTGTCTGTCTATCTATCGTCTATTGTTGTTATTTGTCTATCGTCTGTCTATTGTCTGTCTATTGTCTGTCTATCTGTCTGTCTATCTGTCTGTCTATCTGTCTGTCTATCTGTCTGTCTATCTGTCTGTCTATCTGTCTGTCTATCTATGTCTATTTCTATTGTTACTCGTCTATTGTCGTTATTGTGTTATCTGTTGTCTATGCTGTCTATCTATGTCTATCTGTCTGTCTATCTATCTGTCTTCTGTCTGTCTATCTGTCTGTCTATCTGTCTATTGTCTATCTGTTTTGTCTATTTCTGTCTATCTATCTGTCTGTCTATCGTCTATTATCTGTCTATCTGTCTGTCTATCTATCTGTCTATCTATCTGTCTATCTGTCTGTCTATCTGTTTGTCTATTGTCTGTTATTATGTCTATTCTGTCTATTATGTCTATGTCTTCGTTATTGTCTATCTATCTGTCTATCTATCTTCTATCTATGTTCTGTCTATCTATCTATATCTATCTATCTCTATCTATCTGTTATTATCTATTATCTGTCTATCTGATCTATTCTGTTATCTGTCTATCTATCGTCTATCTATCGTCTTCTATCTGTCTGTTATTATCTGTTATTGTCTATCTACGTCAAATGTCTATCTGTCTGTCTATCTATCTGTCTATCTGTCTCTCTGTCTATCTCTCTGTCTATCTGTCTGTCTATCTGTCTGTCTATCTGTCTGTCTATCTGTTTCTATCATCTGTCTATCTGTCTGTCTATCTATCTGTCTATCTGTCTGTCTATCTGTCTGTCTATCTGTCTGTCTATCTGTCTGTCTATTTTCTGTCTATCTTCTATCTATCTGTCTGTCTATCTGTCTGTCTGTCTATCTATCGTCTATCTATCGTCTATCTGTCTTTCTGTCTATCTGTCTATCTATCTATCTGTCTATCTGTCTATCTATCTATCTGTCTATCTGTCTTCTATCTATCATCGTCTGTCTGTCTGTCTATGTCTATCTGTCTGTCTATCTGTCTGTCTATCTGTCTGTCTATCTGTCTGTCTATCTATCTGTCTGTCTATCTTTCTATCTGTCTGTCTATCTGTCTGTCTATCTGTCTTTCTATCTATCTGTCTATCTATCTGTCTGTCTATTTCTGTCTGTCTATCTGTCTGTCTATCTGTCTGTCTATCTGTCTATCTTTCTATCTATCTGTCTATCTATCTGTCTATCTATCTGTCTATCTATATGTCTGTCTATCTGTCTGTCTATCTGTCTATCTATCTGTCTATCTATCTATCTGTCTATCTGACTATCTATCTATCTGTCTATCTATCTGTCTGTCTATCTGTCTGTCTATCTGTCTGTCTATCTGTCTGTCTTTCTGTCTGTCTATCTGTCTGTCTATCTGGTCTGTCTATCTGTCTGTCTGTCTATGTGTCTATTGTCTATCTGTCTGTCTACCTGTCTGTCTATCTCACAACACACATCTATCTATTCTGTCTATCTATCTGTCTATCTATCTGTCTATCTGTCTATCTGTCTATCTATCTGTTTGTTATGTGTTTATTTATCTATCTGTCTATCTGTCTATCTATCTGTCTGTCTATCTGAATTTGTGTCTATTTGTCTGTCTATCTGTCTGTCTATCTGTCTGTCTATCTGTCTGTCTATCTATCTCTCTATCTGTCTGTCTATCTGTCTGTCTATATGTCTGTCTATCTTTCTGTCTATCTGTCTATCTATCTGTCTGTCTATCTATCTGTCTATCTGTCTGTCTATCTGTCTGTCTATCTGTCTGTCTATCTGTCTGTCTATCTGTCTGTCTGTCTATTCGTCTGTCTATCTGTCTGTCTATCTGTCTGTCTATTTCTGTCTATCTGTCTGTCTAGCTATCTGTCTATCTATCTGTCTATCTGTCTGTCTATCTGTCTGTCTATCTATCTATCTATCTGTCTATCTGTCTATCTGTCTATCTGTCTATCTGTCTATCTGTCTGTGTATCTGTCTGTCTATCTGTCTGTCTTTCTGTCTGTCTATTGTCTGTCTATCTGTCTGTCTACCTGTCTGTCTATCTGTCTGTCTATCTGTCTGTTATCTATCTGTCTTTCTATCTGTCTGTCTATCTATCTGTCTGTCTATCTATCTGTCTGTCTATCTATCTGTCTATCTATCTATCTGTCTGTCTATCTATCTATCTATTGTCTGTCTATCTGTCTGTCTATCTTTCTGTCTGTGTATCTGTCTATTCATCTGTCTGTCTATCTGTCTGTCTATCTGTCTGTCTATCTATCTGTCTATCTATCTGTCTGTCTATCTGTCTGTCTATCTGTCTGTCTATCTATCTGTCTATCTGTCTGTCTATCTGTCTGTCTATCTGGTTCAGTTTCTGTCTATCTGTCTGTCTATCTGTCTGTCTATCTGTCTGTCTATCTGTCTGTCTATCTGTCTGTCTATCTGTCTGTCTATCTGTCTGTCTATCTGTCTGTCTATCTGATGGTCTGTTATCTGTCTTTCTGTCTATCTGTCTGTCTATCTGTCTGTCTATCTGAATATCTGTCTATTTGTCTGTCTATCTATCTGTCTATCTATCTGTCTATCTATCTGTCTATCTGTCTATCTATCTGTCTCTATCTTCTATCATCCATCTGTTATCGTCCATCTGTCTATCTGTCTTCTGTCGATCTGTCCATCTGTCGTCTGTCCATCTGTCTGTCTATCTGTCTGTTCATCTGTCTGTTCCGTTCCGTTCCATTCCGTTCCGTTTGTCCATCTCTCCGTCTTTCCGTTTGTCCATTCGTCTGTCTATCTGTCTGTCTATCTTGTCTGTCCATTTCCGTTTATCCATTCGAGTCCATTCGTCTATCTGTCTGTTCCATTAATCCATTCCGTTTTTCCATTCGTCTGTTCCATAATTCATGTCTGTCTATCTGTCTGTTTATATGTCGGTCTATCTGTCTGTTCACTCTTTGTCTGTCTTTTGAATCTGTCTGTCTATCTGTCTGTCTATCTATCTG